>OU342741.1:520127331-520176606 GCA_910589775.1 Avena eriantha | reverse complement strand
GGATCCATGTGTGGTTTATGAGAGAAATAGATATGCAATGACACTGGTTGTGGTTCATGAAAAGAATACACATGCAATGACACTGGTGGATCCATATGTGGTTTGTGAAAAAAAACACACATGCATTGACACTTGGTGAATCCATGTGTGGTTCATGAGAAGAACACACACGCAATGGCACTGGTGGATCCATGTGTGGTTTGTGAGAAGAACACACATCCGATGACACTGGGTGTGGTTCATGAAAAGAACACACATCCAATGACACTGGTGGATCCTTATGTGGTTTGTGAGAAGAACAGACATGCAATGACTCTAGATGTGGTTCATGAGAAGAACACACATCCAATGACACTGGTGGATCCATGTGTACACTGTGAGAGGTACACACATGCAATGACACTGGGTGTGGTTCATGAGAAGAACACACACCCAATGATACTGGTGGATCCATGTCTGGTTTGTGAGAGGAACACACATGCAATGACTCTTGCTGTGGTTCATGAGAAGAACACACATGCAATGACACTAGTGGATCCATGTGTGGTTTATGAGAAGAACACATATCCAATGCCACTGGGTGTGGTTCATGAGAAGAACACACATGCAATGAAACTGGTGGATCCATGTGTACACTGTGAGACGAACACACATGCAATGACACTGGGTGTGGTTCATGAGAAGAACACACATGCAATGACACTTGTCTATCCTTATGTAGTTTGTGAGAATAACAGACATGCAATGACTCTTGCTGTGGTTCATGAGAAGAACACACATGCAATGACACTAGTGGATCCATGTGTGGTTTTGTGAGAAGAACACACATGCAATGACACTGGTTGTGGTTCATGAAAAGAACACACATGCAATGACACTGTTGGATCCATATGTGGTTTGTGAAAAGAACACATGTGCAATCACACTTGGTGGATCCATGTGTGGTTCATGTGAAGAACACACATGCAATGACACTGGTGGATCCATCTGTGGTTTATGAGAAGAACACACATCCAATGACACTCAGTGTGGTTCATGAAAACAACACATATCCAATGACACTAGTGGATCCATATGTGGTTTGTGAAAAGAACAGACATGTAATCACACATGGTGGATCCATGTGTGGTTAATGAAAAGAGCAGACATGCAATGACACGGGTGGATCCATGTGTGGTTTGTGAGAAGAACACACATCCAATGACACCGGTGGATCCTTATGTGGTTTGTGAGAAGATCAGACATGCAATGACTCTAGATGTGGTTCATGAGAAGAACACACATCCACTGACACTGGTGGATCCATGTGTACACTGTGAGAGGAACACACATGCAATGACACTGGGTGTGGTTCATGAGAAGAACATACCAGCAATGACACTTGGTGGATCCATGTGTGTTTCATGAGAAGAACACACATGCAATGACACTGGTGGGTCCATGTGTGGTTTGTGAGAAGAACACACATCCAATGACACTGGGTGTGGTTCATGAAAAGAACACACATCCAATGACACTGGTGGATGCATGTGTGGTTTGTGAGAAGAACACATATACAATCATGGTGGATCCATGTCTAGTTCATGAGAAGAACACACATCCAATGACACTGGGTGTGGTTCATGAGAACAACACACATACAATGACACTGGTGGATTCATGTGTACAATGTAAGAGGAACACACATGCAATGACACTGGGTGTGGTTCATGAGAAGAACACACATGAAATGACTCTGGTGTATCCTTATGTGGTTTGTGAGAATAACAGACATGCAATTTCTCTTATTGTGGTTCATGATAAGAACACACATGCAATGACACTGGTTGCGGTTCCTGAAAAGAACACACATGCAATGATACTCGGTGTGGTTCATGAAAAGAACACACATCCAATGACACCGGTGGATCCTTATGTGGTTTGTGATAAGAAGAGACATGCAATGACTCTAGATGTGGTTCATGAGAAGAACACACATCCAATGACACTGGTGGATCCATGTGTACACTGTGAGATGAACACACATGCAATGACACTGGGTGTGGTTCATGAGCAGAACACACATGCAATGACACTAGTGCATCCTTATGTGGTTTGTGAGAATAATAGACATGCAATGACTCTTGTTGTGGTTCATGAGAAGAACACACATGCAATGACCTAGTGGATCCATGTGTGGTTTATGATAGGAATAGACATGCAATGACACTTGTTGTGGTTCATGAAAAGAAAACACATGCAATGACACTAGTGGATCCATATGTGGTTTGTGAAAAGAACACACATACAATCATGGTGGATCCATGTCTAGTTCATGAGAAGAACACACATGCAATGACACAGGTGGATCCATGTGTGGTTTGTGAGAGAAACACACATGCAATGACACTGGGTGTGGTTCATGAAAAGAACACACATGCAATGACACGGGTGGATCCATATGTGGTTTGTGAGAAGAATAGAGATTCAATGACACTTGGTGGATCCATGTGAGGTTCATGAGAAGAACACACATGCAATGACACCGGTGGATCCATGTGTGGTTTGTGAGAAGAACACACATCCAATGACACTGGGTGTGGTTCATCAAAAGAAAACACATCCAATGACACTTGTGGATCCTTATGTGGTTTGTGAGAAGAACATACATGCAATGACTCTAGATGTGGTTCATGAGAAGAACACACATCCAATGACACTGGTGGATCCATGTGTGGTTTGTGAGAGGAACACACATCCAATGACACTGGGTGTGGTTCATGAGAAGAACACACATGCAATGACACTTGTGTATCTTTTTGTGGTTTGTGAGAATAACAGTCATGCAATGAATCTTGCTATGGTTCATGAGAAGAACACACATGCAATGACACTGGTGGATCCATGTGTGCTTTATGAGAGGAACACACATGCAATGACACTGGTTGTGGTTCACGAGAAGAACACACATGCAATGACACTGTTGTATCCTTATGTGGGTTGTGAGAATAACAGACATGCAATGACACTGGTGGATCCATGTGTGGTTATGAGAGGAACAAATATGCAATGACACTGGTTGTGGTTCATGAAAATAACACACATGCATTGACACTGGTGGATCCATATGTGGTTTGTGAAAAGAACACACATGCAATCACACTTGGTGGATCCATGTGTAGTTCATGAGAAGAACACACATGCAATGACACTGGTGGATCCATGTGTGGTTTGTGAGAGGAACACACATGCAATGACACTAGGTGTGGTTCATGAAAAGAAAACACATCCAATGACACTGGGTGTGGTTCATGAAAGAACACGGATCCATTGACACTGGTGGATCCATGTGTGGTTTGTGAAGGGAACACACATCCAATGACACTGGTGTGGTTCATGAGGAGAGCACACATGCAATGACACTGGTGTATCCTTATGTGGTTTGTGAGAATAATAGTCATGCAATGACTCTTGCTGTGGTTCATGAGAAGAACACACATGCAATAACACTGGTGGATCCATCTGTGGTTTGTGAGAAGAACACACATCCAATGACACTTGTTGTGGTTCATGAAAAGAACACACATGCAATGACACTGGTGGATCCATATGTGGTTTGTGAAAAGAACACACTTGCAATCACACTTGGTGGATCCATGTGTGGTTCATGAGAAGAACACACATGCAATGACACTGGTGATTTCTAGTTTGTGAAAAGAACAGACATGCAATGACTCTAACTGTGGTTAATCAAAAGTGCAGACATGCAATGACACTGGTGGATCCATGTGTGGTTTGTGAGAAGAACACACATCCAATGACACCGGTGGATGCTTATGTGGTTTGTGAGAAGAATAGACATGCAATGACTCTACGTATGGTTCATGAGAAGAACACACATGCAATGACACCGGTGGATCCATGTGTGGTTTGTGAGAAGAATACGCATCCAATGACACTGGGTGTGGTTCATGAGAAGAACATACATGCAATGACACTGGTGGATCCATGTATACGCTATGAGAGGAACACACATGTAATGACACTGGGTGTGGTTCATGAGAAGAACACACATGCAGTGACACTGGTGGATCCATGTGTGGTTTATGAGAGAAATAGATATGCAATGACACTGGTTGTGGTTCATGAAAAGAATACACATGCAATGACACTGGTGGATCCATCTGTGGTTTGTGAAAAAAACACACATGCATTGACACTTGGTGAATCCATGTGTGGTTCATGAGAAGAACACACACGCAATGACACTGGTGGATCCATGTGTGGTTTATGAGAAGAACACACATCCGATGACACTGGGTGTGGTTCATGAAAAGAACACACATCCAATGACACTGGTGGATCCTTATGTGGTTTGTGAGAAAAACAGACATGCAATGACTCTAGATGTGGTTCATGAGAAGAACACACATCCAATGACACTGGTGGATCCATGTGTACACTGTGAGAGGTACACACATGCAATGACACTGGGTGTGGTTCATGAGAAGAACACACACCCAATGATACTGGTGGATCCATGTCAGGTTTGTGAGAGGAACAGACATGCAATGACTCTTGCTGTGGTTCATGAGAAGAAGACACATGCAATGGCACTAGTGGATCCATGTGTGGTTTGTGAGAAGAACACATATCCAATGACACTGGGTGTGGTTCATGAGAAGAACACACATGCAATGACATCGGTGGATCCATGTGTACACTGTGAGAGGAACACACACATGCAATGACACTAGGTGTGGTTCATGAGAAAAACACACATGCAATGACACTGGTGTATCCTTATGTGTTTTGTGAGAATAACAGACATGCAATGACTCTTGCTATGGTTCATGAGAAGAACACACATGCAAGGACACTGGCTGTGGTTCATGAAAAGAACACACATGCAATGACACTGGGTGTGGTTCATGAAAAGAACACACATGCAATGACCCTGGTGGATCCATATGTGGTTTGTGAAAAGAACACATGTGCAATCACACTTGGTGGATCCATGTGTGGTTCATGTGAAGAACACACATGCAATGACACAGGTGGATCCATGTGTGGTTTGTGAGAGAAACACACATGCAATGACACTGGGTGTGGTTCATGAAAAGAACACACATGCAATGACACGGGTGGATCCATATGTGGTTTGTGAGAAGAATAGAGATTCAATGACACTTGGTGGATCCATGTGAGGTTCATGAGAAGAACACACATGCAATGACACCGGTGGATCCATGTGTGGTTTGTGAGAAGAACACACATCCAATGACACTGGGTGTGGTTCATCAAAAGAAAACACATCCAATGACACTTGTGGATCCTTATGTGGTTTGTGAGAAGAACATACATGCAATGACTCTAGATGTGGTTCATGAGAAGAACACACATCCAATGACACTGGTGGATCCATGTGTGGTTTGTGAGAGGAACACACATCCAATTGACACTGGGTGTGGTTCATGACAAGAACACACATGCAATGACACTTGTGTATCTTTTTGTGGTTTGTGAGAATAACAGTCATGCAATGAATCTTGCTATGGTTCATGAGAAGAACACACATGCAATGACACTGGTGGATCCATGTGTGCTTTATGAGAGGAACACACATGCAATGACACTGGTTGTGGTTCACGAGAAGAACACACATGCAATGACACTGTTGTATCCTTATGTGGGTTGTGAGAATAACAGACATGCAATGACACTGGTGGATCCATGTGTGGTTATGAGAGGAACAAATATGCAATGACACTGGTTGTGGTTCATGAAAATAACACACATGCAATGACACTGGTGGATCCATGTGTGGTTTGTGAGAGGAACACACATGCAATGACACTAGGTGTGGTTCATGAAAAGAAAACACATCCAATGACACTGGTGGATCCTTATGTGGTTTGTGAGAAGAATATACATGCAATGACACTGGGTGTGGTTCATGAAAAGAACACGCATCCATTGACACTGGTGGATCCATGTGTGGTTTGTGAAGGGAACACACATCCAATGACACTGGTGTGGTTCATGAGGAGAGCACACATGCAATGACACTGGTGTATCCTTATGTGGTTTGTGAGAATAATAGTCATGCAATGACTCTTGCTGTGGTTCATGAGAAGAACACACATGCAATAACACTGGTGGATCCATCTGTGGTTTGTGAGAAGAACACACATCCAATGACACTTGTTGTGGTTCATGAAAAGAACACACATGCAATGACACTGGTGGATCCATATGTGGTTTGTGAAAAGAACACACTTGCAATCACACTTGGTGGATCCATGTGTGGTTCATGAGAAGAACACACATGCAATGACACTGGTGATTTCTAGTTTGTGAAAAGAACAGACATGCAATGACTCTAACTGTGGTTAATCAAAAGTGCAGACATGCAATGACACTGGTGGATCCATGTGTGGTTTGTGAGAAGAACACACATCCAATGACACCGGTGGATGCTTATGTGGTTTGTGAGAAGAATAGACATGCAATGACTCTACGTATGGTTCATGAGAAGAACACACATGCAATGACACCGGTGGATCCATGTGTGGTTTGTGAGAAGAATACGCATCCAATGACACTGGGTGTGGTTCATGAGAAGAACATACATGCAATGACACTGGTGGATCCATGTATACGCTATGAGAGGAACACACATGTAATGACACTGGGTGTGGTTCATGAGAAGAACACACATGCAGTGACACTGGTGGATCCATGTGTGGTTTATGAGAGAAATAGATATGCAATGACACTGGTTGTGGTTCATGAAAAGAATACACATGCAATGACACTGGTGGATCCATCTGTGGTTTGTGAAAAAAACACACATGCATTGACACTTGGTGAATCCATGTGTGGTTCATGAGAAGAACACACACGCAATGACACTGGTGGATCCATGTGTGGTTTATGAGAAGAACACACATCCGATGACACTGGGTGTGGTTCATGAAAAGAACACACATCCAATGACACTGGTGGATCCTTATGTGGTTTGTGAGAAGAACAGACATGCAATGACTCTAGATGTGGTTCATGAGAAGAACACACATCCAATGACACTGGTGGATCCATGTGTACACTGTGAGAGGTACACACATGCAATGACACTGGGTGTGGTTCATGAGAAGAACACACACCCAATGATACTGGTGGATCCATGTCAGGTTTGTGAGAGGAACACACATGCAATGACTCTTGCTGTGGTTCATGAGAAGAAGACACATGCAATGGCACTAGTGGATCCATGTGTGGTTTGTGAGAAGAACACATATCCAATGACACTGGGTGTGGTTCATGAGAAGAACACACATGCAATGACATCGGTGGATCCATGTGTACACTGTGAGAGGAACACACACATGCAATGACACTAGGTGTGGTTCATGAGAAATACACACATGCAATGACACTTGTGTATCCTTATGTGTTTTGTGAGAATAAGAGACATGCAATGACTCTTGCTATGGTTCATGAGAAGAACACACATGCAAGGACACTGGCTGTGGTTCATGAAAAGAACACACATGCAATGACACTGGGTGTGGTTCATGAAAAGAACACACATGCAATGACCCTGGTGGATCCATATGTGGTTTGTGAAAAGAACACATGTGCAATCACACTTGGTGGATCCATGTGTGGTTCATGTGAAGAACACACATGCAATGACACTCGTGGATCCATCTGTGGTTTATGAGAAGAACACACATCCAATGACACTCGGTGTGGTTCATGAAAAGAACACATATCAAATGACACTAGTGGATCCATATGTGGTTTGTGAAAAGAACAGACATGTAATCACACATGGTGGATCCATGTGTGGTTAATGAAAAGAGCAGACATGCAATGACACGGGTGGATCCATGTGTGGTTTGTGAGAAGAACACACATCCAATGACACCGGTGGATCGTTATGTGGTTTGTGAGAAGATCAGACATGCAATGACTCTAGATGTGGTTCATGAGAAGAACACACATCCACTGACACTGGTGGATCCATGTGTACACTGTGAGAGGAACACACATGCAATGACACTGGGTGTGGTTCATGAGAAGAACAGACAAGCAATGACACTTGGTGGATCCATGTGTGTTTCATGAGAATAACACACATGCAATGACACTGGTGGGTCCATGTGTGCTTTGTGAGAAGAACACACATCCAATGACACTGGGTGTGGTTCATGAAAAGAACACACATCCAATGACACTGGTGGATCCATGTGTGGTTTGTGAGAAGAACACACATCCAGTGACACTGGGTGTGGTTCATGAGAAGAACACACATACAATGACACTGGTGGATCCATGTGTACAATGTAAGAGGAACACACATGCAATGACACTCGGTGTGGTTCATGAGAAGAACACACATGAAATGACTCGGGTGTATCCTTATGTGGTTTGTGAGAATAACAGACATGCAATTTCTCTTATTGTGGTTCATGATAAGAACACACATGCAATGACACTGGTTGCGGTTCCTGAAAAGAACACACATGCAATGATACTCGGTGTGGTTCATGAAAAGAACACACATCCAATGACACTGGTGGATCCTTATGTGGTTTGTGATAAGAAGAGACATGCAATGACTCTAGATGTGGTTCATGAGAAGAACACAGATCCAATGACACTGGTGGATCCATGTGTACACTGTGAGATGAACACACATGCAATGACACTTGGTGTGGTTCATGAGCAGAACACACATGCAATGACACTGGTGCATCCTTATGTGGTTTGTGAGAATAATAGACATGCAATGACTCTTGTTGTGGTTCATGAGAAGAACACACATGCAATGACCTAGTGGATCCATGTGTGGTTTATGAGAGGAACATACATGCAATGACACTTGTTGTGGTTCATGAAAAGAAAACACATGCAATGACACTAGTGGATCCATATGTGGTTTGTGAAAAGAACACACATACAATCATGGTGGATCCATGTCTAGTTCATGAGAAGAACACACATGCAATGACACTGGTGGATCCATGTGTGGTTTGTGAGAGCAACACACATGCAATGACACTGGGTGTGGTTCATGAAAAGAACACACATGCAATGACACAGGTGGATCCATATATGGTTTGTGAGAAGAACAGAGATTCAATGACACGTGGTGGATCCATGTGAGGTTCATGAGAAGAACACACATGCAATGACACCGGTGGATCCATGTGTGGTTTGTGAGAAGAACACACATCCAATGACACTGGGTGTGGTTCATCAAAAGAAAACACATCCAATGACACTGGTGGATCCTTATGTGGTTTGTGAGAAGAACATACATGCAATGACTCTAGATGTGGTTCATGAGAAGAACACACATCCAATGACACTGGTGGATCTATGTGTGGTTTGTGAGAGGAACACACATCCAATGACACTGGGTGTGGTTCATGAGAAGAACACACATGCAATGACACTTGTGTATCTTTTTGTGGTTTGTGAGAATAACAGACATGCAATGAATCTTGCCGTGGTTCATGAGAAGAACACACATGCAATGACACTGGTGGATCCATGTGTGCTTTATGAGAGGAACACACATGCAATGACACTGGTTGTGGTTCACGAGAAGAACACACATGCAATGACACTGTTGTATCCTTATGTGGGTTGTGAGAATAACAGACATGCAATGACACTGGTGGATCCATGTGTGGTTATGAGAGGAACAAATATGCAATGACACTGGTTGTGGTTCATGAAATTAACACACATGCATTGACACTGGTGGATCCATATGTGGTTTGTGAAAAGAACACACATGCAATCACACTTGGTGGATCCATGTGTAGTTCATGAGAAGAACACACATGCAATGACACTGGTGGATCCATGTGTGGTTTGTGAGAGGAACACACATGCAATGACACTAGGTGTGGTTCATGAAAAGAACACACATCCAATGACACTGGTGGATCCACGTGTGGTTTGTGAGAGGAACACACATCCAATGACACTGGTGTGGTTCATGAGAAGAACACACATGCAATGACACTGGTGTATCCTTATGTGGTTTGTGAGAATAATAGACATGCAATGACTCTTGTTGTGGTTCACGAGAAGAACACACATGCAATGAAACTAGTAGATCCATGTGTGGTTTATTAGAGGAACACACATGCAATGACACTGGTTGTGGTTCATGAGAAGAGCAGACATGCAATGACACTTGTGTATCCTTATGTGGTTTGTGAGAATAACAGACATGCAATGACTCTTGGTGGATCCATGTGTGGTTCATGAGAAGAACACACATGCAATGACATTGGTGGATCCATGTGTGGTTTGTGAAAAGAAAGACATGCAATCAAACTTGGTGGATCCATGGGGGGTTGATGAAAAGAGCAGACATGCAATGACACTGGTGGATCCATGTGTGGTTCATGAGAAGAACACACATGCAATGACACTGGGTGGATCCTTATGTGGATTGTGAGAAGAACAAACATGCAATGACTCAAGCTGTGGTTCATGAGAAGAACACACATCCAATAGCACTGGTGGATCAATGTGTACACTTTAACAACCTTGGACCCTACGCTCTAAGTTCAAGCCTGTATGAACCAAAAGTGGTTAAGGAATTACAGCGGGGGCCTAGGGCCACCCACGTGTAGGCCCGTCGGAAGACCTAACCACTTCCAAGAACATTGGAACAAAAGAGAGCGGCGTAGGCAACAGGTGAAGAGATCAAATACATACACAAGTGAGTATGTATGCAAGCTACCTTACAACAGTTCTCAGAGCCATACCATCTAAAAGAAATAGAAATATTGCAACACCATACGGCAAGATCCAAATATCCTGGATAGAAATAATAGTGTAGGATAGCTCCTCATACATCAATCAACAGAGTATCAAGCGGAAGCGGGAAACGAG
The DNA here is from genome assembly GCA_910589775.1 of Avena eriantha. Taxonomy (NCBI): domain Eukaryota; kingdom Viridiplantae; phylum Streptophyta; class Magnoliopsida; order Poales; family Poaceae; genus Avena; species Avena eriantha. The sequence goes on along the minus strand of OU342741.1, from coordinate 520,165,701 downwards.
ATCCGAGTACGGATAAGAAGCAAATCGGCATAAGATGCCACATAAATAAGCACATACCGCCCACAGATCTCATGGATCCCCATCCCGGGAATCTCTACACCGAGTGATCGTTGCCAACATCATCTGTATCCTCCACCCAGTATCCATCTCGCGAATACACCTGTTCATCTGAATCAAACAATTTATCGTGTGAGACCCTAGGGGTACTCAGCAAGTCTTTATGCCTCTAAAGGGGACATATACTTGGGGTGACGCAATTGCAGCGAAAGATAATAACTAACAAGTCTATAGATACTCGCTAACCATCCGCCAAACCAATGATAGGCGGATGTCCGTTAATTAGAAACAACAGTTATAACAGTATAAAGTAACAGATCCATCCTCCTTCTCGCTTACGAATGAGAAAGCGGACGAACAACCCATCCGTTGGTAGTTTTATTAACCATTCCATGAGTATTGCACTAATTACTAGTGAGATATTTAGTCAAATTAAAAGCGGTACTTTAGTTATGCTTGTCTATGATCGAGAAACTGTGCTCCAAGTCGTCCATAACCGCAGACATGGCTTTCAGAAAGATTTACCCTGCAAGGGTGCACAAATAGCAACACACACTCGATCAACCTCGGAAAAACCAACTCAAAACCCAACGAGGCATTGACGACAAAGCGATCACATGATTCATTAAATATTTCAGGGGGCCACCCCATTAAGCTACCCGCAACGAAGTTGGCCGACTCCGAGACGGACCTAAGGTTTGCATCAATGGCTGTAAACGAATGGGAACCCGAAAATGTGACTAGGCTTGTCGATACCGTGAAAACACTCCGCATCCAAAACAGTACAGGTGCTCGACGCACATTCTTAATAAAACAGTAACATGGCATAAGTACAAGATAGTAAATAAAACCCCAAACTAGTTTGTAGCCCCAAGAAATAGAAATGAACCAAGCTCTGGCTCAGGGGGTCCATAAGGCCTCCCGCATGTGGATAGTGCGAATAGTCAAGGAACAGGAATCAAGTACTCGGGGTCCTACAAGACACAAGTGAGCAGGAAAAACCAAATAACAGATATTGCCCACCGGTGCCTCTTTCATTAGTTATCCCATACTACTCAGGTTAAGTTGTTTAGGTACCTCGTTATCCATCAGACTCTCACATACCCTACACATGTTGTTCTACGACTCGCATGGCTCAAACAACTCCTGTAGTAATGGCTCATGGGATGGAGGAACAAGCTCGGTGGGGTTTAAAGTAAAGGCTATGCAGTACTTGGGATTCAATTTAATGCATTCGCGACTCAATGATGCAAGAATAAGATAGAGGCAATAGATACTATATGTATGCAAGCATGTGGTAGTGCTTGCCTGGCAGCTCAGTCGAAGCGAGAGATGGATCTGGGTAGTACTCCTGGGATTCCTGATATTTCCCCCGCTCGGCGTCTAATCGAAAGAAGAACCAAACAAACAAGGGCCAACATAAATAAAGTGCACAAGCATATAAATAAAATGCGACAAGCAACCAAGCATGCCATGATGAATGATGCACAATTTACATAGCAATAATGTAGCATGGCAAGTGTGAGGTGTGGGGACAAGAATAAAGTATTTTATTAAGTTTTTAGTCATGTTTTGCTCCCATAACACTTGCTGTCCACTTAATATTTATATGATACATGCTACAATTCATATCATGGAATGCGTAGTTAGAACGGGCTCATCCCGCTAATCGATTTAGACATATTATTTGTCAAATTTGGAGTTATAGAATTAAAGTTATTAATTACTTAAGAAAAGGCATTTTTATTGCAATTAAACAATTTCGAAAATTTAAATTAGTCAAACATTATTTTGGATGGCATATTTGAATTCCTCATATTTTTCTGATTCAAAAACATATATTATTTGTATTTATTAATTAAAAGTTATTAATTTTTGGATTTAAAACATATTTCACAATTTCTGAAATCATTTTTATTAAACAGAAAAAGAACAGATACTTTTTATACTCAGAGAGATTTAGCCACCATCACAGACAAGTGGGGCCAGCGCTGACTCAGCAGCAGGTGGGTCGCAGCGGTCTACGCGGGGCTTTTCTCACCGAGTTTCAGCCAGCCGCGGTGGATGACAAGCGGGACTCGCGACTGTACGGACCCACACGCGCGCAGATGAGCTGCGCGTCGACACGTGGCTGAGCGGAGGGCTGTGTTTGGGAAGATAAAATACCTAGCGGCCTATTTGCAAAACCGTGAAGAACCTGTTGTGTATTGTCTGAAGCTCGATTGTTTGATCAGCGAAAAATGGCTAGCTGGGCAGAACTTTGGATGAAGATTTCGTCGAACCCGCTGGGAATTGTGTGTCGTGGTAAAAATCAAAGTTGTAGAGGGGACAATGTTCTAGATCTTTCGTTTAGGAGGTTTCGTTAGAGCTGGACTAGGTTGGCCGGGATCTTGTGATGAACAGAGGCTAAACACCGGTCGCTGGGGACAGAATTTTTTTGTCAGACAAACGTGAGGTGCATCAAATTTGTGATAGAGATTCCCATGGATGTGGTGCTTCGTTTAGGGCGAGTCTTGGTACTATGGAAATAAGGATGTACCGAGAATATGTGCCGTGTTGGGACATCTCCGGAGGAGATCTAGGTGTGCCGGGAAATCTCGCGGAACAGAGAGCGACACGAGGGTTTCTGCTGCTATCTGTTGTGTGCTGCTGCTGTCTACGCGCGCTGTGCAGCTGCTGTGCACGCGCGCGAGTGTGGCATCGGCGCGTGCTGGCGAACAGAAGAAGGCGAGACTGGGGAACGAGGGAGGCGAAGCTCACCGGGGAGGTACCAAAGACGGTGGCTGCCGGCCGGAACTCGATGAGGACGACGGCGTGGTGAGGCAACGACGCAACAACGTCGTGGCGAGGCGACGGTGGCGACATACTCGCGTGTGCGGCGACGGTGAATGCGGCTGGTGGCGAGCGTCCCTGTCAGCAGAGAGCAGCTTGGCGTGATGGCGATGTATGGTGGCGAGGCAAGGGGAAAACCAGCTAGTGTTCGAGGCGTGCACCTTGGAGGGGATAAGGAGGAACCGGCTCGGTGGCGACGGCAGCCGGACGGCGACGGGGTCAGGGTAGACAGCGGCTGGGTTGGTTTGCTTGCAGAGGGGGAAGGTGGCCTCCTAGATTTCGATCTGGGAGTGGTTGGGAAGGATGAGGCTGAGGTTGCCCTTCTGCTGCTGCTTTATGCCGAGGTGAGGAAAGAGAGGGAGCACGGGCTCGGCGTGGGCTGCCCGATCACGTGCTTGCTTCCAGGAAGAGCAACAGGACCCGGCTGGACTCGGTGTCTAGCTGGTTGGGCTACAACAGGCATGCGCGAGGGACAATGGCTCGAAAGCGGACAAGCAGGGAAGGTGCAGGGTGGGAGCAAGATGGTTTGATCGGTCGGCAGGAACCAGCTAGCTCGGTTGGGTTGCTTGCTCCACGGTTGGAAAAATAGCAAGAGAACAAATGGTGATCTAGATGTCTTTGGTCACTTGGCCCCAAGATAGATTAGGAGAGGAGGAAATTTAGTTCTTGGTGGGTTTATCTAGATAGATTAGTGGGTGGACAAGGTAGATTAGAGTGAAGAGGATGGTTTGGTTTAGTCAAACCAAAGAGGTAGGTTTAGAGTAGGGTTTAAGAGATGCAAGAATAAAAATAAAACATCTAGTTTGAATTTAAAAGCAAAGCTCAAATAAAAAAGAATAAAACAAAGAGAAGAAGGCCAAGGGTTAGGATTGCATGGACATTCAATAAGGGACATGCATACATGCATGGTGGGCATATTTTGTGAAAACAAAATATGTTGCACATATGTGTGAGGAGAAGATTTGCCAAAATAAAGATGCAAATAAACCAAGATTTTTGGATGGGCATGTGCCCATGGTATATCTAGCCTAGTTTGGAGTAAACCATAATAAGCAAGGTGTAGAAGAAGAAGAAAAGAACCATAAGAATATATCTAGCATGAATTCAACCTAAGAACGAAAAGATGTGCCACATACATGTATATGGTGGAAGGAGGATATGATCACAAGGAAGTTGATATGGACAAGTTAATAGATGGAAAGAGTTTAAAAGATTTGCCCTGAACTCAAATTGGGCATCTAGCAATATATCAATAACCAACTACAATATATTAAGAGGCAAATACAATTAATAAGAATACAAATGCATATGAAGAAGAACCAAATTAAAAGGGGGTTTATATGATGCTCAAATGCAATGTGGCATGATGACATGAGCATGATATAACTATGATGCAACAATTATATGTAGGAAGTAGCATTTTATTATTAGACCATGTAGCATTACAGATGTCAGACAGATGGGATGCTACAACTCTCCCCCACTAAACAGGAATCTCGCCCCGAGATTCTAGGAAGAAGAAGAAGACACGAAGAGGGTGGGGTACTTGGTACAGAGCTCATCCTCGCGTTCCCAAGTGGCTTCGTCAACGGAATGGTGCGACCACTGCACCTTGCAGAACTTGATAGACTTGTTGCGAGTCTTTCTTTCTACGACTTCTAGGATTTTTGTGGGGTGTTCTTGATAAGACAGATCTTCTTGGAGATTAATGAGCTCATGGTCCACGGTCCTGCCGGGATCCTTGAAGCACTTCTTGAGTTGAGAGATAAGGAAAACATCATGAACCTTGAGTTTTTCCGGGAGCTCAAGAGCATAAGCGACTTCTCCTCTTCTTCCACGAACTTTGAAAGGACAGATGTATCTAGGAGACAGCTTCCCTTTGATACCAAACCGGTGCGTGCCTCTCATGGGAGTGACACGAAGGTAAATGTGATCACCAGGGACATACTCCATGTTCGTGAGCTTTCTGTCATAATTGCTCTTTTGGCGACTTTGAGCAACCTTCAGGTTTTCGAGCATGATGTGAACCGTCTCCTTTGCTTGAGTTACAATGTCGGGGCCAAACAATGTTCTTTCACCTGCGCCCGACCAACCAATCGAAGTTCGGCATTTGCAACCATAGAGGACCTCAAAGGGTGCCATCTGTAGACTCTTCTGATAGCTGTTGTTGTAAGAGAATTCAGCATAAGGAAGGCATTCTTCCCACTTCATGCCGAAAGAGATGACGCAAGCACGGAGCATATCTTCTAGAATCTGATTGATCCTTTCCACTTGCCCTTGTGACTGCGGGTGGTAAGCTGTGCTGAAGTTCAACTTTGTTCCCAAAGCATTTTGGAAACTTCCCTAGAACTTGGAAGTGAAGATGCTTCCACGGTCTGAACTGATCTCAAAAGGAACCCCATACAGAGAGACAATTTTGTTGATATAGAGATCAGCCAACTGAATTCCAGAAATTGTTTCCTTGACGGGGAAGAAGTGAGCCACTTTAGAAAGCCTGTCGATGACAACAAAGATTGCATTGTTGCCTTTCTGCGACCTTGGAAACCCAGTTATGAAGTCCATCTCTACTTTCTCCCATTTCCATTCTGGAGGCTTCAATGGCTGTAGAAGACCGGAAGGTTTCTGATGGACAGCTTTTACTCTGCGGCAGACATCACACTCGGAGACATACTTGGCACAATATCGTTTCAATCCAGGACACCAATATTGTGTTTTCAGGTCCATGTACATCTTAGTGCTTCCAGGGCGGATAGAAAGAACAGAATCATGAGCTTCTTTAAGAACTTGCTCTCTCAAACCCGGGTAGTTCGGAACGAACATCCGGTGTTCAAAGAATAGAGCTCCTTGATCATCGACGTGGAAGGACTCAAACCTCGGCAGCTGAATATTGGAGATGGTGTTTTTGGTGTAAGCATCACCACACTGACTAGCACACATCTTTTCTTCCAAGAGAGGGGTTGCTAGAAGATTCAGAAGATACCCTTGATCCACAATTTCAAGGTTGAGCTGGCGGAATTCCTCGCACAAGAGAGGCTGTTGTTCTTCCACCATGACGTTGTTGACATAAGCTTTTCAGCTGAGAGCATCGACCATGACATTAGCTTTGCCAGGAGTGTAGTTGATGGTCAGATCAAAATCATTAATTGCTTCAATCCACCTCCTCTGACGAAGGTTGAGATCAGGTTGTGTGAAGATATACTTCAGACTCTTGTGATCAGAAAAGATCTCACAACGGTTGCCAAGCAAGTAGTGCCTCCATACTTTCAAAGCAAAGACAACTGCTGCGAGTTCGAGGTCATGTGTTGGGGAGTTGAGCTCATGAGTTTTCAACTGACGGGAAGCATAAGCAACGACTTGATTTTCTTGCATGAGGACCGCACCCAATCCTTGCAAGGAGGCGTCACAGAATATCTCGAAAGGCTTTGATGTATCTGGAGGAATCAAGACTGGTGTGGAAGTGATCTTCTCTTTGAGTGTTTCAAAGCTAGCTTGACATGGAGGAGACCAAAGGTATTTCTTTCCTTTCTTGAGGAGATCGGTAAGAGGCTTCGCAATCTTCGAGAAGTTCTGAACGAAGCGACGGCAATAACTAGCCAAACCAAGGAAACTCTGGACTTCTTTGACATTTTTGGGTGGAAGCCACTCAACAATTGTCCGAACAGTTTCTGGGTTGATGGCAATGCCCTTAGCAGAGATGACGTGACCCAGATAGGTGACTTCAGGCAGCCAGAACTCACACTTGGAGAACTTTGCATACAGGTGGTTCTGACGAAGCTTGTTTAGGACACACCAAAGGTGTTCTTCATGTTCTTCCTTTGACTTAGAATAGACTAGAATGTCATCCAGATAGACCACGACGAACTTATCATGATACTCCATGAAAACCGAGTTCATAAGCCTCGAGAAGGTGGCAGGTGCGTTGGTGAGACCGAAGGACATGACTGTGCACTCGTACAGGCCATAGCGGGTGGTGAAAGCTGTTTTGGGAACATCTTCCTTGTGCATCTTGATTTGATGATATCCACTTCTCAAGTAAAGCTTAGAGAATACCACAGCTCTAGCTAGCTGATCGAAGAGATCATTAATCCGCGGAAGGGGATATTTATTCTTGATGGTTTTTGCATTGAGAGCTCGGTAATCAACACAAAGTTGATCAGTGCGGTCTCGCTTCTTCACAAAGATTGTTGGGCTGCCCCAAGAAGAAGGACTATGCTGAATGAAACCCAACTTCTCTTGTTCATCAAGCTGACGTTTGAGTTTAGCCAACTCAGCAGGACCCATTTTATAAGGCCGCTTGGAGATAGGAGCGGTTCCAGATTCAAGCTCAATCACAAACTCGACCTCTCGGTCAGGAGGCATACCTGGTAACTCTTCGGGAAAAACATTTGGGAACTCACAGACCACCGGAACACTCTGAATAGCCTCCATAGCATCATCATTCAGAGCCACCAAAGAAAAAACCTGAATTGCAGGAGTCAGACTTGGAGAGTAGACTATATGGCCTTCAGGAATTTTTAGAGAAACCGAGCGTTCAGCACAATCAATCACAGCTGCATTTTCTGTTAACCAATACATGCCCAAGATAACATCAATGTCAGAATTTCCCAGAATGATTAAGGAAGCCGAGAACGAAGAGCCACCAATCTCAATTTGATTGCCATGGCTGATTTTGGAAGATGCCATTGTTGCCCCAGGAGAAAGGACCATCAAGCGCTTAGGAAGCGCATCCATTGCTAACTCAATCTCATTTGAAAACTTGTGAGAAACAAAAGAATGCGATGCACTAGCATCAAACAAAACTCGTGCAGGAACTGAGTTGACGGAAAGCGTACCCATCACAACTCCAGGTGCATGTTCAGCTTGAGTGACGTTGACACAGTTGGCATGAGCAACAATGGACCCGGGCTTGGTGTTGATGTTGAGAGCCCGAGGTGCACAATCCATAGAAGAACTTGCTGCAGGTCTTGGAGGTGGTGGAGGAAGAGCTTTGTTGTTCACCAGGCGCTCTATGGTAGTTGTGGTTGTAGCCCCTAGGAGCAGCGGTGAAGGAGTTTGGTGGCCTTGTTGCGTAGCTTGGAGGTCTTGGTGGAGCCGGGAGCGGCGGTGCGGTATTAGGAACCCACACGCGACGCTTAGAAGGAGTTGTCATGGCTGAAGAGCTTGCTGCGTCACGACTGTGTTTCTTGGACTCCTCGAACACTTGCCTACTGGCTTCTTCCTGTAGAGTTGTATGTTGAAGTTCCGGAAAAGACCCCGGCCTTGCATGAGTGATTGCATATTTGATAGATGCATTGAGCCCTTGCCTGAACCTCTTTTGTTTCTTCTTGTCATCAGAGATCTCATCGCCACCATACCGAGAAAGATTCATGAAGTTTCTGATATAGGTGTTGACATTGTCATTGCCCTGCTTGAGATTGAGAAACACCTCCTTCATTCTCTCCATGACAATTTCTGACAGGTATTGCTCTTTGAAAGCCCCAGTGAACTGCTCCCAAGTAAGCTGAAAACCAGAGTGGTTTGCCTTCAGGTAATTCTCCCACTATAGAGCTGCGTCTCCTTTTAGCAGGTGAGTGCCGCATTTGACCCATTCTTGTTCAGGAACATCAGCAGTCATCAACAACCTTGACATCTCACGAAGCCAATCATCAGCATCAAGTGGCTGATCAGACACCTCAAAGTGGCGCGGGTTAAACTTCAGAAAGCCCTTGATGTCTGCTCGCTTGGGAGGTGGAGGTAGCGGAACAAACTCATTCCTCCTGACACTTTCTTCAAAGCGTTGCTGGTTCTGTTGCATTGTTCCCAAGGCATTTGCAATACTTTCCAACATAGCCCCTAGTTCAGGTGGCATGTCCTCCTCAGTGCGGCGTGGTGGTGCCATCCTGGGATTGATATAAAGCTCAAGTCAGTACCATAATGGAGAATAATAATAATCCAAAATAGTACCAAAATGGAGTTAACCAAGATTAAGGATACAAATTACTAAGATGATATTAAAATATCAACAAAGTTCAAAGCACCTAGAAGATAGTAAGCATATCGCACACGACTGAACAAGGAGTGTGGTACACAAAGCTATCAAAGAAAACTTTTCCGCATTTTTCGGCATTAAAATACCACTATCTGCGCAAAACCACTTAACGAAATCAAGATTAGTAACTCTACTAATTCAATATGCAAGAGCGAATGATAAAAGTAGTGGTATGGTCGCGACTCCATCCCGCACTCAAAACATTACTCCGCACATGAATAAGTAAAACACATATCCCAACTCCCTTCCTTCTTAAGATGAACCTAAAGATTAGCAACTATGGAAAACAAACACCCCAAACAAGATAGCGTCGGATAACAAAGAGTAAGACATATCGCGTCGATTTGCAATGAATCAGATAGATCGCGTCGGTTTACAAAAGCCTGTCGGTATGGAATGTACCAACAGTTGATAACCAACAGGAAGATAGCGATAACAAGTTGGATGCAACAGATAGAAAAGGAATTACACACACACACACACACACTCACACAACTTATGGTACTACAGAACCCAGAACACGTGAATCCTAGTTTGAATTTTTAGAAGAGGATTGAAAACGTTACACTTCCTTACTAGAAAAGGGTGGGTGGGTGGGTAAGAAGAAAAATGGAAGCAGTCCTACTCTCGCGTTTTGTTTTTCCCTAGTATACATAGTACCAAAATATTTGCTAGACTGACAACGACCATTTGGCTGAGACCTTGAAGGGCGGGAGAGCTCTGATACCAATTGCAACAACCTCGGACCCTACACTCTAAGTTCAAGCCTGGATTAACCAAAAGTGGTTAAGGAATTACAGCAGGGGCCCAGGGCCACCCACGTGTAGGCCCGTCGGCCGCCCTAACCACTTCCAAGAACATCGGGACAAGAGCGAGCGGCGTAGGCAATAGGCGAAGAGATCAAATACATACACAAGTGAGTATGTATGCAAGCTACCTTACAACAGTTCTCAGAGCCATACCATCTAAAAGAAATAGAAATATTGCAATGCCATACGGCAAGATCAAAATATCCTAGATAGAAATAATAGTGTTGGATAGCTCCTCATACATCAATCAACAGAGTATCAAGCGGAAGCGGGAAACAAGATCCGAGTACGGATAAGAAGCAAATCGGCATAAGATGCCACATAAATAAGCACATCCCGCCCACAGATCTCACGGATCCCCATCCCCGGAATCTCTACACCGAGTGATTATTGCCAACATCATCTGTCTCCTCCACCCAGTATCCATCTTGCGAATACACCTGTTCATCTGAATCAAACAATTTATTGTGTGAGACCCTAGGGGTACTCAGCAAGTCTTTATGCCTCTAAAGGGGACATATACCTGGGGTGACGCAATTGCAGCGAAAGATAATAACTAACAAGTCTATAGATACTCGCTAACCATCCGTCTAACCAATGATAGGCGGATGTCCGTTAATTAGAAACAACAGTTATAAAAGTATAAAGTAACAGAACCATCCTCCTTCTCGCTTACCAATGAGAAAGCGGACGAACAACCCATCCGTTGGAAGTTTTATTAACCATTCCATGAGTATTGCACTAATTACTAGTTAGATATTTAGTCAAATTAAAAGCGGTACTTTAGTTATGCTTGTCTATGATCGAGAAACTGTGCTCCAAGTCGTCCATAACCGCGGACACGGCTTTCAGAAAGATTTACCCTGCAAGGGTGCACAAATAGCAACACACACTCAATCAACCTCGGAAAAACCAACTCAAAACCCAACGAGGCATTCACGACAAAGCGATCACAGGATTCATTGAATATTTCAGGGGGCCACCCCATTAAGCTACCCGCAACGAAGTAGGCCGACTCCGAGACGAACCCAAGGTTTGCGTCAATGGCTGTAAACGATTGGGAACCCGAAAATGTGACTGGGCTTGTCGATACCGCGAAAACACTCTGCATCCAAAACAGTACAGGTGCTCCACGCACATTCTTAATAAAACAGTAACATGGCATAAGTACAGGATAGTAAATAATACCCCAAACTAGTTTGTGGCCCCAAGAAATAGAAATGAATCAAGCTCTGGCTTAGGGGGGTCCATAAGGCCTCCCGGATGTGGATATTGCGAATAGTCAAGGAACAGGAATCAAGTACTCGGGGTCCTACGAGACACAAGTGAGCAGGAAAAACCAAATAACAGATATTGCCCACCGGTGCCTCTTTCATTAGTTATCCCATACTACTCAGGTTAAGTTGTTTAGGTACCTCATTATCCGTCAGACTCTCAGATACCCTACACATGTTGTTCTACGACTCGCATGGCTCAAACAACTCCTGTAGTAATGGCTCATGGGATGGAGGAACAAGCTCGGTGGGGTTTAAAGTAAATGCTATGCAGTACTTGGGATTCAATTTAATGCATTCGCGACTCAATGATGCAAGAATAAGATAGAGGCAATAGGTACTATATGTATGCAAGCATATGGTAGTGCTTTCCTGGCAGCTCAGTTGAAGCGAGAGATGAATCTGGGTAGTACTCCTGGGATTCCTGATATTTCCCCCGCTTGGCGTCTAATCGAAAGAAGAACCAAACAAACAAGGGCCAACATAAATAAAGTGCACAAGCATATAAATAAAATGTGACAAGCAACCAAGCATGCCATGATGAATGATGCACAATTTACATGGCAATAATATAGCATGGCAAGGGTGAGGTGTGGGGACAAGAATAAAGCATTTTATTAAGTTTTTAGTCATGTTTTGCTCCCATAACACTTGCTGTCCACTTAATATTTATATGATGCATGCTACAATTCATATCATGGAATGTTTAGTTAGAACGGGCTCGTTGCGCTGATCGATTTAGACATATTATTTGTCAAATTTGGAGTTATAGAATTAAAGTAATTAATTAATTAAGAAAAGGCATTTTTATTGCAATTAAACAATTTCGAAAATTTAAATTAGTCAAACATTATTTTGGATGGCATATTTGAATTCCTCATATTTTTCTGATTCAAAAACATATATTATTTGTATTATTTGGATTTATTAATTAAAAGTTATTAATATCTGGATCTAAAACATATTTAACAATTTTTGAAATCATTTTTATTAAACAGAAAAAGAACAGATACTTTTTATACTCAAAGAGATTTAGCCACCGTCACAGACAAGTGGGGCCGGCGCTGACTCAGCAGCAAGTGGGTCGCTGCGGTCTACGCGAGGTTTTCTCACCGAGTTTCAGCCAGCCGTGGTAGATGACAAGTGGGACCCGCGACTGTATGGACCCACACGCGTGACTAAATTTTTTGGATTTTTGAAGAACACAACAAGCGAACAAAGCAAAAAGAAACTAAGAAAAACGAAAACAACAAAGTAAAGAGATTGGTTATGAGGGACTCCCCTTGTGAAGATGTCCTTGACTCCCCAGCAACGGCGCCAGAAAATCGCTTGATGGGTCAATGCACGGCACCCAGAAAAGTGCTTGGTGCGTGGTGTTGATGTAGAGCTCGTTGGGAACCCCAAGAGGCAGGTATGATGAGCACAGCAACAAGTTTCCCTCAGTTATGAAACCAAGATTTAATCGAACCAATAGGAGCAAGGAAACACCTCAAAGGTGTTTCTAGCTGAGCTTTGGCAGGGCGCACTACCGGTACTAGTAGCAACGTGGAGACCTGCACAACACAACCACAGAACTTTGTCCCCAACTTGCGATGAGGTTGTCAATATCATCGTGTTTTGCGGAAAACAAAGGATTAAACGTATCGAATGGAAAGAAGTAAAAGTTTGCAGAAAGTAAACACAAAGCAGTAAAAGATTATAGATTGTATGTAAAGTAAAAGGACCGGGATCCATAGTTCACTAGAGGTGGCTCTCCTTAGATAGATAACATGCTGGGTGAACAAATTACAGCGAGGCAATTGACAAACACCGAGAAAGCAATACATGCATATACTAATCATCTTGACTCCTTTGAGACTTGATTGGGCATTACAACATAATAAATAGACCGCCATCCAACTGCATCTATGACTAATAATCCACCTTCAGGTTATCATCCGAACCTCCTCCAGTATTAAGTTGCAAGCAACAGATTATTACTTTACGAACTGCATGTAAAGTAATAAATACAATTGTTCTATGAACAAAGGATCGTTGTTTTCTCCCTAGTAGCAACAACACATCTAGTACCTTAGAGATTTCTATCACTTCCCCAGATTACCAGAGGCATGAACCCACTATCGAGCATAAATACTAACTCTTGGAGTTGCTAGCATCTACTTGGCCAAGCTAGCTACTAACAACGGAAAGCATGCAAGATCTCAAATAACAAAGACATGATAAAATTAATAATCAATCTGAAATAGCATCTCATTATCCATTTGATCCCCGCAAAAACAACATGTATGAATTACAAATAGATGATCTTGATCATGAACGGAGCTCACAAGATCTAAACATGAAAGCACAAAGGAGGAAAAACCAGCCATCTAGCTACTACATGGATCCGTAGTCCAAGGATGAACTACTCACGCATCACACCGGAGGCTTGCATGCCGATGAAGAAAGCCTCCAGGGTGCCGGGAAGAGCTTGAGATCCCTCCTGATCTAGGGATGGAGATGACGGCGGCTACAGACTCTTTCGTGGATTTTTGATCGGGTCCTTAGGGTTTTCGTCCCGAAGGCAACCTATAGGCGGAAGGAGAGGCCGAGGGGGTACCAGGGCTGGCGTCACCACCCCCTGGCGCGGGCCAGGCTGGGCCGCGCGGCCAGGTGGTGTGGTGGCCCCCTGGTCCCTCTCCGTCTCGAATTCTGGCACTTGATCACTTCCGGAAAAATAGGCACTTTGGCTTTTGTCCCGTCCAATTCCGACAATATTCATTTTCTGACTTTCTGGAACCAAAAACAGCAGAAAACAGGCAGGAGGCACTATGGCTCTTATTAATAGGTTAGTCCAAGAAATCATAATAAAAGTACTCCAAAGTTGGAACAAAACACAAGAAAGTAGATAAAACCAAGCATGGAACATCAAAAATTATAGATACATTTGCAATGTATCAACATCCCCAAGCTTAACTCCTGCTCGTCCTCGAGTAGGTAAGTGATAAAAAGAAAGAATTTTTTAGGTGACATGCACCATCAAAGACTTGATCAAAATATTTGCAAAACATTCAAAGCTGGGATCAAAGTACTTCAATCATAACATGAAAGACAAAGTTCTAGCAATAGGCAAAGAAACTATGATGCAACATGAAAAGGTACAAACAAAAGATTCATGAATAACAATGCTTTGCAAGACGTTTGTTTGTTTGTTTCACATAAAGAAAACATAGCATAATAGTATTCAGCTTGTCCCTCGATAGAGTAGCAAATATAAATGCATAGGACACCTTTAAAGTTCATAAGAGTGACTAGATACAATAGTTTAAAACAAGCAATAACAAGTTATGCATCAATCAACTAGTCTTGGGACAATGCACATAGAACTACGAATGGCCACTATGCTCTCAAAGTAGTGCATAAAGATAGAAGGTGGAGACTCAATATAATGGTGGAAGAAAGGCCTTTTGTAAAAGGAATTAGGGATTCAAGTCTCATAAAGAGCTTCCAAAAATTATGGTACTTATAGCTTTCAGCTCTCATTGCCCCTATCATAAGCATCTATAAGGGATTAAGGTTAAAGTGACACAACTAAGAGGATATGCTTGACAAGTTATAAACCGAAATCTCATGCCCCTTACTTACGAAGACCGATCCTCATGCTACTCAACTTCAGTCATGAGTAAGCTCTTGTCATTGTAAGTATATGTGTATCATTAAGAACCGCCAACGGGGTACCCCTTGCACATGATACGGGAGCTTTCCCATAACCAAAATGAAAAGGCAAGCAGACAATGAGCATCTCAGCGATCTTTTTATTTTCTATTTGCATAGGTTTTTATTGAGGATGCTTCATAGAGTGCTCATTATGGTGATGCTGCAAGTTTCCACCATGATTAGGCATGGCTTAGGCTAGCGGCCCAAGCGTTTCTCTAACACACATACAAACTCCATGATCTTACAAGTTCCACTTTTATTTCACACCGCCAGGATCCGTAAGCAAAAGAACATGATATCAACGGGGTACAAAGTACAAGTGCAATGTTGAAAGCGTTCCCCATGAAACATGGTTCTGCTAATTTCAACTTATAAAGCGCAAGCATATACGCAACAAAGAAGGACCCAATGGTTCAAGTTTATTAGAGGCAATAAAATAAAGTGTGCCATCAAGTTCGTGAGAGCTTTAATCACTAGTTTTCTCATAGCAAGTGGAAGGTAAACAAAAGCATGAATGTACTAGGAATAGCATAAGCCAGTAGGTAGGTATGGTGGACTCTTTGGAAAAACTTGGTTTAGGGAATTGGATGCATGAGTGGAACTCATACTTTGTTGTGGAGGCTAGCAAAAGACTGGGAGCGATAAACTAAGAGAGCAATAATGGTCATAATCTTGCCGAGCGACACAACATCATTGATCAAAGCATAAAGTGATACTACAAGTTGAAAACTAAAGGATCATAAAGGCTATGGTGACTTGTGACAGTCATAACATGGTGTGAGCATGTGCCAAGTCAACCGAAATAAAGCATCAAAGGAGAATACCACTATACTATGCTTTAATATGCTAAAACAACGCATGATTCATCCAAGGCACATTAAGCAATCTCAATTGTTTATAACAAGTCATGCTACAGCAAAGAATACTAAGCATAAAGCCAAAACAATATCAAGCATGGCATGACAAAGCATAAGCCACAGTCAAAAACGAGCTCTTTTTACCACATAAGCATGAACTTTCCTACTCTTTTCCAAAACCCAACCAAACTATTTGCAAACCAACGTGTGAAAGAGAGGGTCCAACCAATTTATTCATAAAACTAAGAAAACCAAGCAAACTAAAAACCAAAACAAAAACAAAAAGAAGACGCTCCAAGAAAAACACAACTGTGCATGAAACAATAAAAATAAAGCGTTTGGAAGAAACCTAGGATTTTTATTGATGAAGAAGGGGGATGCCTTGGGCATCCCCAAGCTTTGACGCTTGTACTTCTTGGATGTTTCTTGGGGTGACACGCGTGGCATCCCCAAGCTTGAGCTTTAGTCTATCCTTCATCTCATTACTCATTCCTTCCATACACCTGAAATTTTTCCTTCATACAAAACTTCACACAATCTCATTAGCAACATTAGTGCACTTAAGATAAATAATCTTAAGATTCAGTTCTAACACGAAATAAACTTCCATTAGAACACTAGCTACTGTAGAACTTCCCTCAAAAAGCTCAATTCCACAAAGGAACTCAAGAAGGAACTAACAAGAAGCAAATGCAGAAAATGGCCGAAATCTGTCAAAACAGACCAGCAGGTAAAGAAGATTTTTTTCGAAGACCTTATGTTGCTCAAGTCAAAAGGTGTTGAACTAACGAAAGTTAGATAACAACCTGGGGCTGAAGCACAAACAATTACAGCTCAATCCAACGTACAGAGATCTCTCAGGAATTTTTACGGTGAAGCACAGAAATCTGTTTCGGAACAGCAACTTTCCCAATCATTACTTCACTCTCATTAGAGGTTACTCTTGGCACAAAAAGCAAATAAAAAGGATAAGGAGAGGTTATTACAGAGGTAATAACTTCCAAGACTCAACTAAAAATCTTGGGTTATCTCCCAACAAGTACTTTTCTTTAACGCCTTTAAGTTAGGCATAAGAACCTAAGAAAGAATCAAGTGTTCTCAAATGAAGAAGCATTAAGATCAATACCCGAAATATTTTCAACAAGGCAAGGTATATCATGCAAATAAGTTCTAGAGGATCCTCTCTCTATCCTCTTAGGTTCACTATTCTCATCAAAAGGGTTTGCAGGAACAATCCAATAAAGATTCTTTTCTATGGCATCATGTATTTCTACTAGTTTAAAGGGTATTGGTATCTTAGGTTCCTCCCCATTAGGTTCGGTTTTTTTCATCTTATCTCACGTACCAACAACATCTACACATGAGCCTAGAATATTGAAACATTCAAAAACTTTTCTAGCTTCCTTGGCAACATCATAGAACTCCTTAAACAAAGTTTCTAGAATTAAATCCCTCTTTTCAGGATCCTCAATTTCTTTAAGCTTAAGAAACATTACTTGCATTAAGGCGTTGAGGTTAACAAACCTAGCTTCTAACATGCGAATTAAAGAACCTGCAGCAATCTCATAATTTGGAGCAAGTTCTACAAGGGATCTATCCTCAGTATCTTCATGTTTGCTAACATCATTAAAGAATTCTTCAATGTTATCTTTCCCAATTATAGAACCACTACCAATTGGAAGGTCTTTCAGGGTGAATTTGGGGATCAACATGGTGAGCTAAGGGAGAAGTGACAACTAAAGGAATATTAATTTTTGTGTGTTTTCAAATAAGAAAGCTAAACAAGTAAAACTAATTTTTTGGATTTTTGATGAACAAAACAAGCAAACAAAGCAAAAAGAAACTAAGCAAAACAAAAACAACAAAGTAAAGAGATTGGTTATGAGGCACTCCCCTTATGAAGATGTCCTTGACTCCCCAGCAACGGCGCCAGAAAATCGCTTGATGGCTCAATGTACGGCGCCCAGAAAAGTGCTTGGTGCGTGGTGTTGATGTAGAGCTCATTGGGAACCCCAAGAGGAAGGTATGATGAGCACAACAGCAAGTTTCCCTCAGTTATGAAACCAAGGTTTAATCGAACCAGTAGGAGCAAGGAAACACCTCAAAGGTGTTACTAGCTGAGCTTTGGCAGGGCGCACTACCGGTGCTAGTAGCAACATGGAGACCTGCACAACAATACCACAGAACTTTGTCCCCAACTTGCGATGAGGTTGTCAATCTCACCGTGTTTTGCGGAAAACAAAGGATTAAACGTATCGAATGGAAAGAAGTAAAAGTTTGCAGAAAGTAAACACAAAGCAGTAAAAGATGTAGATTGTATGTAAAGTAAAAGGACCGGGATCCATAGTTCACTAGAGGTGGCTCTCCTTAGTTAGATAACATGCTGGGTGAACAAATTACAGCGGGGCAATTGACAAACACCGAGAAAGCAATACATGCATATACTAATCATCTTGACTCCTTTGAGACTTGATTGGGCATTACAACATAATACATAGACCACCATCCAACTGCATCTATGACTAATAATCCACCTTCAGGTTATCATCCGAACCTCCTCCAGTATTAAGTTGCAAGCAACATATTATTGCTTTATGAACTGCGTGTAAAGTAAACAATACAATTGTTCTATGAACAAAGGATCGTTGTTTTCTCCCTAGTAGCAACAGCACATCTAGTACCTTAGAGATTTCTGTCACTTCCCCAGATTACTAGAGGCATGAACCCACTATCGAGCATAAATACTAACTCTTGGAGTTGCTAGCATCTACTTGGTCAAGATAGCTACTAACAACGGAAAGCATGCAAGATCTCAAATAACAAAGACATGATAAAATCAATAATCAATCTGAAATAGCATCTCAATATCCATCGGATCCCCGCAAACACAACATGTATGAATTACAAATAGATGATCTTGATCATGAACGGAGCTCACAAGATCTAAACATGAAAGCACAAAGAAGGAGAAACCAGCCATCTAGCTACTACATGGATCCGTAGTCCAAGGATGAACTACTCACGCATCACACCGGAGGCTTGCATGGCGATGAAGAAAGCCTCCAGGGTGAATTCCCCTCTTCGGCAGGGTGCCGGGAAGAGCTTCAGATCCCTCCCGTTCTAGGGATGGAGATGACGGCGGCTAGAGACTCTTTCCTGGATTTTTGATCAGGTCCTTAGGGTTTTTGTCACGAAGGCAACTTATAGGCGGAAGGAGAGGCCGAGGGGGTGCCAGGGCTGGCCTCACCACCCCCTGGCGCGGGCCAGGCTGGGCCGCACGGCCAGGTGGTGTGGTGCCCCCTGGTCCCTCTCCGTCTCGTATTTTGGCACTTGATCACTTTCGAAAAAATAGGCACTTTGGCTTTTGTCCCGTCCAATTCCGAGAATATTCATTTTCTGACTTTCCTCGAACCAAAAACAACAGAAAACAGGCAGCTGGCACTATGGCTCTTATAAATAGGTTAGTCCAAGAAATCATAATAAAAGTACTCCAAAGCTAGAATAAAACACAAGAAAGTGGATAAAACCAAGCATGGAACATCAAAAATTATAGATACATTTGCAATGTATCAACATCCCCAAGCTTAACTCCTGCTCGACCTCGAGTAGGTAAGTGATAAAAAGAAATAAGTTTTGTGGTGACATGCACCATCAAAGACTTGATCAAAATATTTGCAAAACATTCAAAGCTGGGATCAAAGTACTTCAATCATAACATGAAAGACAAAGTTCTAGCAATAGGCAAAGAAACTATGATGCAACATGAAAAGGTACAAACAAAAGATTCATGAATAACAATGCTTTGCAAGACGTTTGTTTGTTTCACATAAAGAAAACATAGCATAATAGTATTCAGCTTGTCCCTCGATAGAGTAGCAAATATAAATGCATAGGACACCTTTAAAGTTCATAAGAGTGACTAGATACAATAGTTTAAAACAAGCAATAACAAGTTATGCATCAATCAACTAGTCTTGGGACAATGCACATAGAACTACGAATGGCCACTATGCTCTCAAAGTAGTGCATAAAGATAGAAGGTGGAGACTCAATATAATGGTGGAAGAAAGGCCTTTTGTAAAAGGAATTAGGGATTCAAGTCTCATAAAGAGCTTCCAAAAATTATGGTACTTATAGCTTTCAGCTCTCATTGCCCCTATCATAAGCATCTATAAGGGATTAAGGTTAAAGTGACACAACTAAGAGGATATGCTTGACAAGTTATAAACCGAAATCTCATGCCCCTTACTTACGAAGACCGATCCTCATGCTACTCAACTTCAGTCATGAGTAAGCTCTTGTCATTGTAAGTATATGTGTATCATTAAGAACCGCCAACGGGGTACCCCTTGCACATGATACGGGAGCTTTCCCATAACCAAAATGAAAAGGCAAGCAGACAATGAGCATCTCAGCGATCTTTTTATTTTCTATTTGCATAGGTTTTTATTGAGGATGCTTCATAGAGTGCTCATTATGGTGATGCTGCAAGTTTCCACCATGATTAGGCATGGCTTAGGCTAGCGGCCCAAGCGTTTCTCTAACACACATACAAACTCCATGATCTTACAAGTTCCACTTTTATTTCACACCGCCAGGATCCGTAAGCAAAAGAACATGATATCAACGGGGTACAAAGTACAAGTGCAATGTTGAAAGCGTTCCCCATGAAACATGGTTCTGCTAATTTCAACTTATAAAGCGCAAGAATATACGCAACAAAGAAGGACCCAATGGTTCAAGTTTATTAGAGGCAATAAAGTAAAGTGTGCCATCAAGTTCGTGAGAGCTTTAATCACTAGTTTTCTCATAATAAGTGGAAGGTAAACAAAAGCATGAATGTACTTGGAATAGCATAAGATATTAGGTAGGTATGGTGGACTCTTTGGAAAAACTTGGTTTAGGGAATTGGCTGCATGAGTAGAACTCATACTTTGTTGTGGAGGCTAGCAAAAGACTGGGAGCGACAAACTAAGAGAGCAATAATGGCCATAATCTTGCAGAGCGACAAAACATCATTGATCAAAGCATAAAGTGATACTACAAGTTGAAAACTAAAGGATCATAAAGGCTATGGTAACTTGTGATAGTCATAACATGGTGTGAGCATGTGCCAAGTCAACCGAAATAAAGCATCAAAGGAGAATACCACTATACTATGCTTTAATATGCTAAAACAACGCATGATTCATCCAAGGCACATTAAGCAATCTCAATTGTTTATAACAAGTCATGCTACAGCAAAGAATACTAAGCATAAAGCCAAAACAATATCAAGCATGGCATGACAAAGCATAAGCCACAGTCAAAAACGAGCTCTTTTTACCACATAAGCATGAACTTTCCTACTCTTTTCCAAAACCCAACCAAACTATTTGCAAACCAACGTGTGAAAGAGAGGGTCCAACCAATTTATTCATAAAACTAAGAAAACCAAGCAAACTAAAAACCAAAACAAAAACAAAAAGAAGACGCTCCAAGAAAAACACAACTGTGCATGAAACAATAAAAATAAAGCGTTTGGAAGAAACCTGGGATTTTTATTGATGAAGAAGGGGGATGCCTTGGGCATCCCCAAGCTTTGACGCTTGTACTTCTTGGATGTTTCTTGGGGTGACACGCGTGGCATCCCCAAGCTTGAGCTTTAGTCTATCCTTCATCTCATTACTCATTCCTTCCATACACCTGAAATTTTTCCTTCATACAAAACTTCACACAATCTCATTAGCAACATTAGTGCACTTAAGATAAATAATCTTAAGATTCAGTTCTAACACGAAATAAACTTCCATTAGAACACTAGCTACTGTAGAACTTCCCTCAAAAATCTCAATTCCACAAAGGAACTCAAGAAGGAACTAACAAGAAGCAAATGCAGAAAATGGCCGAAATCTGTCAAAACAGACCAGCAGTTAAAGAAGATTTTTTCGAAGACCTTCTGTTGCTCAAATCAAAAGGTGTTGAATAACGAAAGTTAGATAACAACCTGGGGCTGAAGCACAAACAATTACAACTCAATCCAACGTACAGAGATCTCTCAGGAATTTTTACGGTGAAGCACAGAAATCTGTTTCGGGACAGCAACTTTCCCAATCATTACTTCACTCTCATTAGAGGTTACTCTTGGCACAAAAAGCAAATAAAAAGGATAAGGAGAGGTTATTACAGAGGTAATAACTTCCAAGACTCAACTAAAACTCTTGGGTTATCTCCCAACAAGTACTTTTCTTTAACGCCTTTAAGTTAGGCATAAGAACCAAAGAAAGAATCAAGTGTTCTCAAATGAAGAAGCAATAAGATCAATACCAGAAATATTTTCAACAAGGAAAGGTAGATCATCTAAATAAGTTCTAGAGGATCCTCTCTCAATGCTCTTCGGTTCACTATTCTCATCAAAAGGGTTTGCAGGAACAATCCAATCAAGATTCTTTTCTATGCATCATGTATTGCTACTAGTTTAAAGGGTATTGGTATCTTAGGTTCCTCCCCATTAGGTTCGGTTTTTTTCATCTTATCTCGCGTGAAGAACCTGAAGAACCGGGAAGAACCTGTTGTGTATTGTCTGAAGCTCGATTGTTTGATCAGCAAAAAACGGCTAGCTGGGCAGAACTTAGGATGAAGATTTTGTCGAATCCGCTGGGAAATTTGCGTCACGGTAAAAATCAAAGTTGTAGAGGGGACAATGTTCTAGATCTTTCATTTAGGAGGTTTTGTTAGAGGTGGACTAGGTTGGCCGAGATCTTGTAATGAACAGAGGCTAAACACCAGTCGCTGGGGACAGAATTTTTTTGCCAGACAAACGTGAGGTGCATCAAATTTGTGATAGAGATTCCCATGGCTGTGGTTCTTCGTTTAGGGCGAGGCTTGGTGCTATGGAAAGAAGGATGTACCGAGAATATGTGCCGTGTTGGGACATCTCCGGAGGAGATCTAGGTGTGCCAGGAAATCTCGCGGAACAGAGAGCGACACGGGGGTTTCTGCTGCTATCTGATGTGTGTTGCCGCTGTCTACGCGCGCTGTGCAGCTGCTGTGCGTGCGCACGGGCGTGGCATCGGCGCGTGCTGGCGAACAGAAGAAGGAGAGAGAGGGGAAAGAGGGAGGCAAAGCTCACCGGGGACGTACCGAAGACGGTGGCTGCCGGCCGGAACTCGATGAGGACGACGACGCGGTGAGGCAGCGATGCAACAACGTCGTGGTGAGGCGATGGTGGTGACGTACTCGCGTGCGCGACGACGGTGAACACGGGTCGGTGGCGAGCGTCCCTGGCAGCATAGAGTAGCTTGGAGTGGTGGCGATGTATGGTGGCGCGGCAAGGGGAAAACCAGCTAGTGTTCGAGGCCTGCACCTTGGAGGGGATAAGGAGGAACCGGCTCGGTGGCGACGGCAGCCGGACGACGACGGGGTCAGGGTAGACGGCGGCTGGGTTGGTTTGCTTGCAGAGGGGGAAGGTGTCCTCCCATATTTTGATCTGGGAGTGGTTGGGAAGGATGAGGCTGAGGTTGCCCTTCTGCTGCTGCTTTATGCCGAGGTGAGGAAAGAGAGGGAGCAGTGGGGTGCCCGATCACATGCTTGCTTCGAGGAAGAGCAACAGGACCCGGCTGGACTCGCTGTCTACCTGGTTGGGCTGCAACAAGCGTGCGCGAGGGACACTGGCTTGAAAGCGGACAAGCAGGGAAGGTGCAGGGTGGGAGCAAGATGGTTTGATCGGTCGGCAGGAACCAGCTAGCTCGGTTGGGTTGCTTGCTCCATGTTTGGAAAAATAGCAAGAGAACAAATGGTGATCTAGATGTCTTTGGTCACTTGGCCCCAAGATAGATTAGGAGAGGAGGAAATTTAGTTCTAGGTGGGTTTATTTAGATAGATTAGTGGGTGGACACGGTAGATTAGAGTGAAGAGGATGGTTTGGTTTAGTCAAGCCAAAGAGGTAGGTTTAGAGTAGGGTTTAAGAGATGCAAGAATAAAAATAAAACATCTAGTTTGAATTTAAAAGCAAAGCTCAAATAAAATAGAATAAAACAAAGAGAAGAAGGCCAAGGGTTATGTTTGCATGGTACATGCAATAAGGGACATGCATACATGCATGCGGGCATATTTTGTGAAAACAAAATATGTTGTATGTGAGGAGAAGATTTGGCAAAATAAAGATGCAAATAAACCAAGATTTTTGGATGGGCATGTGCCCATGGTATATCTAGCCTAGTTTGGAGTAAACCATAATAAGCAAGGTGTAGAAAAAGAAGAAAAGAACCTTAAGAATATATCTGGCATGAATTAAACCTAAGAACGAAAAGATGTGCCACATACATGTATATGGTGGAAGGAGGATATGATCACAAGGAAGTTGATATGGACAAGTTAATAGATGGAAAGAGTTTAAAAGATTTGCCCTGAACTCAAATTGGGCATCTAGCAATATATCAATAACCAACTACAATATATTAAGAGGCAAATACAATTAATAAGAATACAAATGCATATGAAGAAGAACCAAATTAAAAGGGGTTTTATATGATGCTCAAATGCAATGTGGCATGATGACATGAGAATGATATAACTATGATGCAACAATTATATGTAGGAAGTAGCATTTTATTATTACACCATGTAGCATTACAGATGTTTGACAGATGGGATGCTACATACACTCTGAGAGGAACACACATGCAATGACACTAGGTGTGGTTCATGAGAAGAACATACATGCAATGACACTTGGTGGATCCATGTGTGGTTCATGAGAAGAACACACATGCAATGACACTCGTGGATCCATGTGTGGTTTGTGAGAAGAACACACATCCAATGACACTGGGTGTGGTTCATGAAAAGAACACACATCCAATGACACTGGTGGATCCATGTGTGGTTTGTCAGAAGAACACACATCCAATGACACTGGGTTTGGTTCATGAGAAGAACACATATCCAATGACACTGGTGGATCCATGTGTACAATGTGAGAGGAACACACATGCAATGACACTAGGTGTGCTTCATGAGAAGAACACACATGCAATGACAGAGGTGTATCCTTATGTGGTTTGTGAGAATAACAGACATGCAATGACTCTTGCTGTGGTTTGTGAGAAGAACACACATGCAATGACACTGGTTGTGGTTAAGGAAAAGAACACACATGCAATGACACTGGGTGTGGTTCACGAAAAGAACACACATGCAATGACACTGGTGGATCCTTATGTGGTTTGTCAGAAGAACAGACATGCAATGACTCTAGATGTGGTTCATGAGAAGAACACACATCCAATGACACTGGTGGATCCATGTGTACACTATGAGAGGGACACACATGCAATGACACTGGGTATGGTTCATGAGAAGAACACACATGCAATGACACTGGTGTATCCTTATGTGGTTTGTGAGAATAACAGACATGCAATGACACTTGTTGTGGTTCATGAGAAGAACACACATGGAATGACACTGGTGGATCCATGTGTGGTTTGTTAGAGGAACACACATGCAATGACACTGGGTGTGGTTCATGAAAATAACACACATGCAATGACACTGGTGGATCCATATGTGGTTTGTGAGAAGAACACACATTCAATGACACTTGGTGGATCCATGTGTGGTTCATGGGAAGAACACACATGCAATGACACTGGTGGATCCATGTGTGGTTTGTGAGAGGAACACACATGCAATGACACTTGGTGTGGTTCAAGAAAACAACACACATGCAATGACACTGGTGGATCCATATGTGATTTGTGAGAAGAACAGACATTCAAGGACACTTGGTGGATCCATGTGTTGTTCATGAGAAGAACACAAATGAATGACACCGGTGGATCCATGTGTGGTTTGTGAGAAGAACACACATCTAATGACACTGGGTGTGGTTCATGAAAATAACACACATCCAATGACACTGGTGGATCCATGTGTGGTTTGTGAGAAGAACACATATCCAATGACACTGGGTGTGGTTCATGAGAAGAACACACATGCAATGACACTAGTGTATCCTCATGTGGTTTGTGAGAATAACAGACATGCAATGACTCTTGTTGTGGTTCATGAGAAGAACATATATGCAATGACACTAGTGGATCCATGTGTGGTTTGTGACAAGAACACACATCCAATGACACTGTTTGTGGTTCATGAGAAGAACACGTATGCAATGACACTGGTGGATCCATATGTGGTTTGTGAAAAGAACACACATGCAATTACACTTGGTGGATTCATGTGTGGTTCATGAGAAGAACACACATGCAATGACTTTGGTGGATCCATGTGTGGTTTGTGAGAAGAACACATATGCAATGACACTGGGTGTGGTTCATGAAAAGAACACACATCCAATGACACTGGTGGATCCATATGTGGTTTGTGAAAAGAACAAACATGCAATCACACTTGGTGGATCCATGCGTGGTTCATGAGGAGAACACACATGCAATGACACTGGTGGATCCATGTGTGGTTCATGAGAAGAACACACATGCAATGACACTGCGTGGATCCTTATGTGGTTTGCGAGAAGAATAGACATGCAATGACTCCACCCATAGTTCATGAGAAGAACACACATGCAATGACACTATTGGATCCATATGTGGTTTGTGAGAAGAACACACATCTAATGACACTAGGTGTGGTTCATAAGAAGAACAGAGATGCAATGACACTGGGTGTGGTTCATGAAAAGAACACACATGCAATGACACTGGTGTATCCTTATGTGGTTTGTGAGAAGAACAAACATGCAATGACTCTGGCTGTGGTTCACTAGAAGAACACACATGCAATGACACTGGTGTATCCTTATGTGGTTTGTGAAAATAATAGACATGTAATGACTCTTGTTGTGCTTCATGAGAAGAACACACATCCAATGACACTGGGTTTGGTTCATGAAAAGAACACACATGCAATGACACTGGTGGATCCATGTGTACACTGTGAGAAGAACACACATGCAATGACACTGGGTGTGGTTCATGAGAAGAACACACTTGCATTGACACTAGTGTATCCTTATGTGGTTTGTGAGAATAACAGACATGTAATGACTCTTGCTGTGGTTCATGAGAAGAACACACATGCAATGACACTGGTGGATCCATGTGTGGTTTCTGAGAGGAACATACATGCAATGACACTGGGTGTGGTTCATGAAAAGAACACACATGCAATGACACTGGTGGATCTATATGTGGTTTGTGAGTAGAATAGACATGCAATGACGCTTGGTGGATCCATGTGTGGTTCATGAGAAGAAAACACATGCAATGACACTGGTGGATCCATGTGTGGTTTGTGAGAAGGACACACATCCAATGACACTGGGTGTGGTTCATGAAAACAACACACATCCAATGACACTGGTGGATCCATGTGTGGTTGTGAGAAGTACACACATCCAATGACACTGGGTCTGGTTCATGAGAAGAACACACATCCAATGACACTGGTGGATCCATGTGTACAATGTGAGAGGAACACACATGAAATGACACTAGTGTGGTTCATGAGCAGAACACACATGCAATGACACTAGTGTATCCTTATGTGGTTTGTGAGAATAACATACATGCAATGACTCTTGCTGTGGTTCATGAGAAGAACACACATGCAATGACACTGGTTGTGGTTCATGAAAAAAACACACATGCAATGACAATGGGTGTGGTTCATGAAAAGAATACACATGCAATGACACTGGTGGATCCTTATGTGGTGTGTGAGAAGAACAGACATGCAATGACTCTAGATGTGGTTCATGAGAAGAACACACATCCAATGATACTGGTGGATCCTTATGTGGTTTGTTAAAAGAACAGACATGCAATCACACTTGGTGGATCCATGTGTGGTTAATTAAAAGAGCATACATGCAATGACACTAGTGGATCCATGTGTGGTTTGAGAGAGGAACACACATCCAATGACACCGGTGGATCCTTATGTGGTTTGTGAGAAGAAAAGACATGCAATGACTTTAGATGTGGTTCATGAGAAGAACACACATCCAATGACACTGGTGGATCCATGTGTACAATATGAGAGGAACACACATGCAATGAAATTAGGTGTGGTTCATGAGAAGAACAGACATGCAATGACACTTGGTGGATCCATGTGTGGTTCATGAGCAGAACACAGATGCAATAACACTGGTGGATCCATGTGTGGTTTGTGAGAAGAACACACATCCACCAACACTGGGTGTGGTTCATGAAAAGAATACACATCCTATGACATTGGTGGATCCATGTGTGGTTTCTGAAAAGAACACACATCCAATGACATTGGGTGTGGTTCATGAGAAGAACACACATCCAATGACACTAGTGGATCCATGTGTACAATGTGAGAGGAACACACATGAAATGACATTGGGTGTGGTTCATGAGAAGAACACACATGCAATGACACTGGTGTATCCTTATGTGGTTTGTGAGAATAACGAACATGCAATGACTCTTGGTGGATCCATATGTGGTTTGTGAGAAGAACACACATGCAATGACACTTGGTGGATCCATGTGTGGTTCATGGGAAGAACACACATGCAATGACACTGGTGGATCCATGTGTGGTTTGTGAGAGGAACACACATGCAATGACACTTAGTGTGGTTCAAGAAAACAACACACATGCAATGACACTGGTGGATCCATATGTGGTTTGTGAGAAGAACAGACATTCAATGACACTTGGTGGATCCATGTGTGGGTCATGAGAAGAAGACAAATGAATGACACCGGTGGATCCATGTGTGGTTTGTGAGAAGAACACACATCTAATGACACTTGGTGTGGTTCATGAGAAGAACACACTTGCAATGACACTAGTGTATCCTTATGTGGTTTGTGATAATAACAGACATGCAATGACTCTTGCCGTGGTTCATGAGAAGAACACACATGCAATGACACTGGTGGATCCATGTGTGGTTTGTGAGAGGAACATACATGCAATGACACTAGGTGTGGTTCATGAAAAGAACACACATGTAATGACACTGGTGGATCTATATGTGGTTTGTGAGAAGAATAGACATGCAATGACGCTTGGTGGATCCATGTGTGGTTCATGAGAAGAACACACATGCAATGACTCTAGATGTGGTTGATGAGAAGAACACACATCCAATGACTCTGGTGGATCCATGTGTACACTGTGGGAGGAACACACATGCAATGACGTTGGGTGTGGTTCTTGAGAAGAACAGACAAGACATGACACTTGGTGGATCCATGTGTGGTTCATGAGAAGAACACACATTCAATGACACTGGTGGATCCATGTGTGGTTTGTGAGAAGAACACACATCCAATGACACTGGGTCTGGTTCATGAGAAGAACACACATCCAATGAAACTGGTGGATCCATGTGTACAATGTGAGAGGAACACACATGCAATGACACTAGTGTGGTTCATGAGAAGAACACACATGCAATGACACTGGTGTATCCTTATGTGGTTTGTGAGAATAACATACATGCAATGACTCTTGCTGTGGTTCATGAGAAGAACACACATGCAATGACCCTGGTTGTGGTTCATGAAAAAAACACACATGCAATGACAATGGGTGTGGTTCATGAAAAGAATACACATGCAATGACACTGGTGGATCCATGTGTGGTTTGTGAGAGGAACACACATGCAATGACACTTGGTGTGGTTCAAGAAAACAACACACATGCAATGACACTAGTGGATCCATATGTGGTTTGTGAGAAGAACAAACATTCAATGAAACTTGGTGGATCCATGTGTGGTTCATGTGAAGAACACAAATGAATGACACCGGTGGATCTATGTGTGGTTTGTGAGAAGAACACACATCTAATGACACTGGGTGTGGTTCATGAAAATAACACACATCCAATGACAGTGGTGGATCCATGTGTGGTTTGTGAGAAGAACACATATCCAATGACACTTGGTGTGGTTCATGAGAAGAACACGTATGCAATGACACTGGTGGATCCATATGTGGTTTGTGAAAAGAACACACATGAAATTACACTTGGTGGATCCATGTGTGGTTCATGAGAAGAACACACATGCAATGACACTAGGTGTGGTTCATGAAAATAACACACATGCAATGACACTGGTGTATCCTTATGTGGTTTGTGAGAATAACAGACATGCAATGACTCTTGCTGTGGTTCATGAGAAGAACACACATGCAATGACACTGGTGGATCCATGTGTGGTTTGTGAGCGGAACATACATGCAATGACACTGGGTGTGGTTCATGAAAAGAACAGACATGCAATGACACTGGTGGATCTATATGTGGTTTGTGAGAAGAACAGACATGCAATGACGCTTGGTGGATCCATGTGTGGTTCATGAGAAGAACACACATGCAATGAAACTGGTGGATCCATGTGTGGTTTGTGAGAAGAACACACATCCAATGACACCGGGTGTGGTTCATGAAAAGAACACACATCCAATGACACTGGTGGATCCATGTGTGGTTGTGAGAAGTACACACATCCAATGATACTGGGTCTGGTTCATGAGAAGAACACACATCCAATGACACTGGTGGATCCATGTGTACAATATGAGAGGAACACACAGGCAATGACACTAGTGTGGTTCATGAGAAGAACACACATGCAATGACATTGGTGTATCCTTATGTGGTTTGTGAGAATAACATACATGCATTGACTCTTGCGGTGGTTCATGAGAAGAACAAACATGCAATGACACTGGTTGTGGTTCATGAAAAAAAACACATGCAATGACACTGGGTGTGGTTCATGAAAAGAATAGACATGCAATGACGCTGGTGGATCCTTATGTGGTGTGTGAGAAGAATAGACATGCAATGACTCTAGATGTGGTTCATGAGAAGAACACACATCCAATGATACTAGTGGATCCTTATGTGGTTTGTTAAAAGAACAGACATGCAATCACACTTGGTGGATCCATGTGTGGTTAATGAAAAGAGCATACATGCAATGACACTAGTGGATCCATGTGTGGTTTGAGAGAGGAACACACATCCAATGACACTGGTGGATCCTTATGTGGTTTGTGAGAAGAAAAGACATGCAATGACTTTAGATGTGGTTCATGAGAAGAACACACATCCAATGACACTGGTGGATCCATGTGTACAATATGAAAGGAACACACATGCAATGAAATTAGGTGTGGTTCATGAGAAGAACAGACATGCAATGACACTTGGTGGATCCATGTGTGGTTCATGAGAAGAACACAGATGCAATAACACTGGTGGATCCATGTGTGGTTTGTGAGAAGAACACACATCCACTAACACTGGGTGTGGTTCATGAAAAGAACACACATCCTATGACATTGGTGGATCCACGTGTGGTTTCCGAGAAGAACACACATCCAATGACATTAGGTGTGGTTCATGAGAAGAACACACATCCAATGACACTGCTGGATCCATGTGTACAATCTGAGAGGAACACACATGAAATGACATTGGGTGTGGTTCATGATAAGAACACACATGCAATGACACTGGTGTATCCTTATGTGGTTTGTAAGAATAACGGACATGCAATGACTCTTGGTGGATCCATGTGTGGTTCATGAGAAGAACACACATGCAATGACACTGGTGGATCCATGTGTGGTTTGTGAGAGGAACATACATGCAATGACACCGGTGGATCCATGTGTGGTTTGTGAGAGGAACATACATGCAATGACACTGGGTGTGGTTCTTGAAAAGAACACACATGTAGTGACACTGGTGGATCCATATGTGGTTTGTGAGAAGAACAGACATGTAATGACACTTGGTG
Source organism: Avena eriantha (assembly GCA_910589775.1). NCBI lineage: Eukaryota > Viridiplantae > Streptophyta > Magnoliopsida > Poales > Poaceae > Avena > Avena eriantha. Next base: position 520,134,342 of record OU342741.1, on the reverse strand, counting down.
GATCCATGTGTGGTTCATGAGAAGAACACACATGCAATGACATTGGTGGATCCATGTGTGGTTTGTGAGAGGAACATACATGCCATGACACTGGGTGTGGTTCATGAAAAGAACACACATGTAGTGACACTAGTGGATCCATATGTGGTTTGTGAGAAGAACAGACATGCAATGCTGCTTGGTGGATCCATGTGTGGTTCATGAGAAGAACACACATGCAATGACATTGGTGGATCCATGCGTGGTTCATGAGAAGAACACACATGCAATGACACTGGTGGATCCATGTGTGGTTCATGAGAAGAACACACATGGAATGACACTGGGTGGATCCTTATGTGGTTTGTGAGAAGAACAGACATGCAATGACTCCATCTATAGTTCATGAGAAGAACACACATGCAATGACACTGTTGGATCCATATGTGGTTTGTGAGAAGAACACACATCTAATGACACTGGGTGTGGTTCATGAGAAGAACAGACATGCAATGACACTAGGTGTGGTTCATGAAAAGAACACACATGCAATGACACTGGTGTATCCTTATGTGGTTTGTGACAATAACAGACATGCAATGACTCTTGCTGTGGTTCATGAGAAGAACACACATGCAATGACACTGGTGGATCCATGTGTGGTTTGTGAGCGGAACATACATGCAATGACACTTGGTGTGGTTCATGAAAAGAACACACATGCAATGACACTGGTGGATCTATATGTGGTTTGTGAGAAGAACAGACATGCAATGACGCTTGGTGGATCCATGTGTGGTTCATGAGAAGAACACACATGCAATGACATTGGTGGATCCATGTGTGGTTTGTGAGAGGAACATACATGCGATGACACTGGGTGTGGTTCATGAAAAGAACACACATGTAGTGACACTAGTGGATCCATATGTGGTTTGTGAGAAGAACAGACATGCAATGCTGCTTGGTGGATCCATGTGTAGTTCATGAGAAGAACACACATGCAATGACATTGGTGGATCCATGCGTGGTTCATGAGAAGAACACACATGCAATGACACTGGTGGATCCATGTGTGGTTCATGAGAAGAACACACATGGAATGACACTGGGTGGATCCTTATGTGGTTTGTGAGAAGAACAGACATGCAATGACTCCATCTATAGTTCATGAGAAGAACACACATGCAATGACACTGTTGGATCCATATGTGGTTTGTGAGAAGAACACACATCTAATGACACTGGGTGTGGTTCATGAGAAGAACAGACATGCAAGGACACTAGGTGTGGTTCATGAAAAGAACACACATGCAATGACACTGGTGTATCCTTATGTGGTTTGTGACAATAACAGACATGCAATGACTCTTGCTGTGGTTCAGGAGAAGAACACACATGCAATGACACTGGTGGATCCATGTGTGGTTTGTGAGCGGAACATACATGCAATGACACTTGGTGTGGTTCACGAAAAGAACACACATGCAATGACACTGGTGGATCTATATGTGGTTTGTGAGAAGAACAGACATGCAATGACGCTTGGTGGATCCATGTGTGGTTCATGAGAAGAACACACATGCAATGACACGGGTGGATCCATGTGTGGTTTGTGAGAAGAACACACATCCAATGACACTGGGTGTGGTTCATGAAAAGAACACACATCCAGTGACACCGGTGGATCCATGTGTGGTTGTGAGAAGTACACACATCCAATGACACTGGGTCTGGTTCATGAGAAGAACACACATCCAATGACACTGGTGGATCCATGTGTACAATATGAGAGGAACACACATGCAATGACACTAGTGTGGTTCATGAGAAGAACACACATGCAATGACATTGGTGTATCCTTATGTGGTTTGTGAGAATAACATACATGCATTGACTCTTGCGGTGGTTCATGAGAAGAACAAACATGCAATGACACTGGTTGTGGTTCATAAAAAAAACAAATGCAATGACACTAGGTGTGGTTCATGAAAAGAACAGACATGCAATGACGCTGGTGGATCCTTATGTGGTGTGTGAGAAGAACAGACATGCAATGACTCTAGATGTGGTTCATGAGAAGAACACACATCCAATGATACTGGTGGATCCTTATGTGGTTTGTTAAAAGAACAGACATGCAATCACACTTGGTGGATCCATGTGTGGTTAATGAAAAGAGCATACATGCAATGACACTAGTGGATCCATGTGTGGTTTGAGAGAGGAACACACATCCAATGACACTGGTGGATCCTTATGTGGTTTGTGAGAAGAAAAGACATGCAATGACTTTAGATGTGGTTCATGAGAAGAACACACATCCAATGACACAGGTGGATCCATGTGTACAATATGAGAGGAACACACATGCAATCAAATTAGGTGTGGTTCATGAGAAGAACAGACATGCAATGACACTTGGTGGATCCATGTGTGGTTCATGAGAAGAACATAGATGCAATAACACTGGTGGATCCATGTGTGGTTTGTGAGAAGAACACACATCCACTAACACTGGGTGTGGTTCATGAAAAGAACACACATCCTATGACATTGGTCGATCTACGTGTGGTTTCCGAGAAGAACACACATCCAATGACATTGGGTGTGGTTCATGAGAAGAACACACATCCAATGACACTGGTGGATCCATGTGTACAATGTGAGAGGAACACACATGAAATGACATTGGGTGTGGTTCATGAGAAGAACACACATGCAATGACACTGGTGTATCCTTATGTGGTTTGTAAGAATAACGGACATGCAATGACTCTTGGTGGATCCATGCTTGGTTCATGAGAAGAACACACATGCAATGACACTGGTGGATCCATGTGTGGTTTGTGAGAGGAACATACATGCAATGACACTGGTGGATCCATGTGTGGTTTGTGAGAGGAACATACATGCAATGACACTGGGTGTGGTTCATGAAAAGAACACACATGTAGTGACACTGGTGGATCCATATGTGGTTTGTGAGAAGAACAGACATGTAATGACACTTGGTGGATCCATGTGTGGTTCATGAGAAGAACACACATGCAATGACATTGGTGGATCCATGTGTGGTTTGTGAGAGGAACATACATGCCATGACACTGGGTGTGGTTCATGAAAAGAACACACATGCAGTGACACTAGTGGATCCATATGTGGTTTGTGAGAAGAACAGACATGCAATGCCGCTTGGTGGATCCATGTGTGGTTCATGAGAAGAACACACATGCAATGACACTGGTGGATCCATGTGTGGTTTGTGAGAAGAACACACATCCAATGACACTGGGTGTGGTTCATGAAAAGAACAAACATCCAATGACACTGGTGGATCCATGTGTGGTTGTGAGAAGAACACACATTCAATGACACTAAGTCTGGTTCATGAGAAGAACACACATCCAATGACACTGGTGGATCCATGTGTACAATGTGAGAGGAACACACGTGCAATGACACTAGGTGTGGTTCATGAGAAGAACACACATGCAATGACACTGCTCTATCCTTATGTGGTTTGTGAGAATAACAGACATGCAATGACTCTTGCTGTGGTTCATGAGAAGAACATACATGCAATGACACTGGTGGATCCATGTGTGGTTTGTGAGAGGAACAGACATGCAATGACACTAGTTGTGGTTCATGAAAAGAACACACAACCACTGACATGGATCCATGTGTGGTTTGTGAGAAGAACACACATCCAATGACACTGGTTGTGGTTCTTGAAAAGAACACACATCCAATGACACCGGTGGATCCTTATGTGGTTTGTGAGAAGAACATACATGAAATGACACTGGTGATATGTGGTTTTTGAAAAGAACACACATGCAATGACACTGGTGGATCCATATGTGGTTTGTGAAAAGAATAGACATGCAATCACAGTGTGTGGATCCATCTGTGATTCATGAGAAGAACACACATGCAATGACACTGGTGTTTTGTGGTTTGTGAAAAGAACAGACATGCAATGACTCTAACTGTGGTTAATGAAAAGAGCAAACATGCAATGACACTGGTGGATCCATGTGTGGTTTGTGAGAAGAACACACATCCAATGACACCGGTGGATCCTTATGTGGTTTGTGAGAAGAACAGACATGCAATGACTCTAGCTGTGGTTCATGAGAAGAACACACATAAGGAGACACCTCTCTCTATCTTTTGTAGAAGCCCAAACCTATGCTCACCCTGTCTACTACTCCCTGACTGGTTGTCATAGTTGTCACGCGGATCGTGCGCACCAACTGTTGATTCTGTGTGATCCAACGATGATCGTTGCACACGTCGTGCCCTTCATAGTATATCGTGAGACAGCACGGACGTCTCCCTCAGCGAGACTTCTACAAGAAGGAACATGATGCCGTCCATGGAAAAAGTCGTCGAGCGGTCATGTCATGTTTAATCAAGTCTGAAAAGCCTACTACTGCTACTACTATGCCACAACTCATGCGCCATCGAGTGCACAGTCATCGATGGACAGCTGCAATTTATTGCCACTTGATTTTAATAAGACCTATCCCATTTTTTGCGCAGCGGCTCTCAATCTCACTTTCAACTGGGCCCGACCGTAAGAAGCTTGCACGCGCTAGCCGGAGGCCGAAGAGCTGAGCTCGACGAGACCTAACGTCTCCGCCTTCATCAACACATCCCTCTACCCGATCTAGCACAACCCCACAAATCTCGCCGTACAGCCACCTACCTTCCCCTCTACATTTCCAGTTTTAACTATCATGAATTTTAGGGCCGTCTCAAACTTCGTACATAGAAATTGTGTATGTGCCCTTTGCATGCGGCTCAATACAGAACTGCCATGCATGGCCTGGAAAAAAGATGTGACATACCGTGCGCGTGTCACGGTGCACGGTGTAGTAGACTGCACGGCGCGTTGCATGGTGGTGGAACGAAACGTGCCTTGCTTCCATCCACCTTAACTATAGAGCCCCTCTCCGCACACCCACTCTCACCCTCGCCCACTCTCCCCATGCAACCCTCTTCACTGTCCCACCAGCATCCGCAAACTCCCGAGAATACCCCGTCCGTGCCGGTGATGGCCGAGGAGGATAAGGTGGCCACCGTCGCCTCCGAGGCCGCTGGAGAGGAGGCCCCCGTCTCCTCGTCGGTCTCCCTCGACGCATTGAAAGCAGCCGCTGTCCCTGTCCAGGCCCTAGTTGAGGCCCCCTCCGGTCACAAGCAGATCAAGCACTTCTTGGGCACCCACGATCCAGATAAGTACATCGCTCCGCTGAACCCCTACGACACCGGCATCAACGACCCAGGTCAGAGGTAACTAGGGTTTACTCCCCTCCCCTGGTTCTTCTACCGTTCCCATCGTTGGATGCTAGATCTTGGTTTATGAGGATTCGCTTGTTCGCATTTCGATTGCTCGATCTTCTTACATCATCTACTCCCCCATTTTCCTTTTCTTCCAATAGGTTTCTGGCAGCGATGTCTGCAGCAATGAAGAGTCCATTCACACCAAGGCTCGTCAGGTGCTGAGGAGGCTGCGGGCCGGCCAGTACGACGCCTTCTTCAGGGGCGGCGACTATAGCTGCCCCTTCCGCAAGGGGATCACCTACTGTTGTGCGAGTCGCGCCGGTGTCACCGACTTCAACACCTTACTGAAGCATGCAGAGGCCACGGGCTCTGGCATCCACAAAGGCGGCAAGCACGAGACCGTGAACATCAACGCCTACATCGCGGAACACCGGGATCTCGGCATTCACCTCCGAAACCTCCAGCGGGTGGCCACCAAAGAGGGTCGCATGCCTCCAATCAGGCCCAAGGCCCCCAAGATCAAGGAACTGGGCAGCAAGAAGTGGAGGAGGCGCTGGAGGGAGGCGAAGGCTCTAGCGCATGAACAGGTTGGATGTGTCCTTGAATGTATCTGCATCTGCGGTGGCTGCTGCTGCTAAGCAGCTTCTTTTGATTTTCTATATTTTGCTTGCCTCCTATTTCTGGCTGAATGCATCGAACCTTGTTAAGCAACCTACTTTCTATCAATATATCCTATTTAGCTACGCACAGCTATATGTACATTTTTTTTGTTTTCTGAATGAATGTATTCTGCCTAGTGTGATTTGCTGCTCTATATTTGCTACCTGATCGGAGGCAAAAGAGGTCCAAAAGGGAACAAATTATCGAAGAGTGAATCTTTTGTAGATTTGCTACCAATTTGGGCAAAATGAAACATATCTGTTTAGCGAGAGAGAGGAAAAGGGTACTCTTTCAAACTGCCAGTTAATGAGCTACCACCTTGACGAGGGCCCCATCTTGACGTCTCGCTCTACAAGAAGGAACACGATGCCGTCCATGGAAAAAGTCGTCGAGCGATCATGTCACGTTTAATCAAGTCTGAAAAGCCTACTACTGCTACTACAACACATGCACATGGCAACGGGGTCATCGAGTGCACGGTTGTCCACGGGACGCTACAATTTATTGCCACTTGATTTTAATAAGACATATCCCATTTCTACGCAGCGCTCTCAATCTCACTTCCAACTGGGCCCTACCGCTAGTAACTTCCATGATTCAAGGGCCCCCTCGAGTAGATCTATCATTGCTAGAAATTGGTTCCAAGCCACTTGCATGAAGTGGAATTGAGGTCTGCCATGAGCGTGTTTTCAATGCAGCTTTAAAGTGGAGATCGTGGCTATTTCAAAAAAAAGAGTGGAGATCATGGTAGCCCCTCGCCCCCCGCCCACCACACACGTCCACTCGAGGACTACGAATGGTCTAGTGTTTATAACCCCCTCGACCTTCTTATTCCATGTGCTCATGTCATTTCCCCCAGTTTGTCTAGTCCCAAGACCCCAATCTACACCTACCGCGTGCGCCGAAGCTCCCTCGCTTGCACTACCTCCTTCCCTTTGTGCGCCATGAAGCGTACGCGTGGAGACGAGCCGGAGGTGAAGCCAGTTGAAGGCGCAGCAGCAGATGGCTCGGTCGTCCCCAAGCAGGCAGATGCGTCATCTCCGGGCACGAACGCCGCTCATCGCGGCGTCGTCGAGGGT